>BSBK01001625.1:0-2500 GCA_027943335.1 Chamaecyparis obtusa | reverse complement strand
ATAACATCACATGGCCTGAAGGCTTATAAAGAGATAATTACATCAAGTTTCCCAAGGGCTAACAATACATTATTACATCTTGAATACAAAAGATAGAGATTCAAAAAAGAAAATCTTCATTACTAAATACATCTGAATCAAGACATGAACTACAAACAATACCTTGAAAGAGATTTACCACCCAACCATGTGAAACTTGTGAAGTTCCACTCCCTGTGCTAGGAGATAGAACCAAGGTACTCTAAAAAATCAAGGCTATCTAAGGCCAATGAAACCAAGAAAAAACAAACTCAAAAGAGCAAGAGTAAAGCATATAGAACATCATATACTATAACACCAAGGTCAAGGTTCTAGGATACCACCTAAGTAAGTGTCATCACACAACCTATGTATTGGGATCCTCCCTGACAACCATGTAACCTTGGTCCCCTCTTTATGAATAAGGATCCACCCTGGCAGTTACCCATGGTCTTGTTACTCCAACAGGTTTGTGTGAAATTATTATATTTTCTTTCATTATCTTTTGAAATCCCCCCTTCCCAAGTTAATTTTTAAGGTTATCACTTGATTAAAAACTCACCCATAGGATCATCTGGCAACCACTTTGGGTTCCAAAACCTATGGTGAGCCACTCACCTAGGGTACCTAGTCCCCTACCCCAACACAAGCCAAAAGAACAAGGAATCACTTCAAATATCCTAATTCATAGGTTTAGAAAACTCTCATGTGCACTCAAGCCTTCAGGATGATTCCTAACCTTATCCATATGCATAATAATAATCATAGAAAGGTTTTCAAACACACGACACCTTAAAAAAACATTATAACTCACCTCACACATTAATTTAACATTCTCAGGGGTGAAATTATGTAGACCAAACTCATGAGAAAAAATACAGGTGTCACAAGCCAAAATCCAAGCCCAAAATGACCAAATCAAACAACAGTAAAATAAATGGAGGATTCATAATTAAAAATCTGCATAAAACACAAGGAAAAACCTCAACTGGATCTTCCTATTCCTTCCTAAACATTCCTAATCTTCCTTACACTTGCCTCAACCATATATATACATATAAAATACTTAATAAAATCCAAATATATAACCAAAACCCTCCTAGGAAGAAACTTGGAAGAGATAAATTATCATTTAATACAACATTCTTCCTAAAAATACTACACATCTCCAAATTCAAAACCAAATCAATACATCATTAAAAATACAAACTTTGGAGACCATAAGAAAATTAAATACAATCATATAAACAATAATAAACTTTCCAATAAGATATTTGACCAATAAATCTTACAAATACATGTATCACAACTTCCCGTAAGCAATATACTTTTACAACCAAAATTACTTTTATTATTCATACAACCACAAAGTCTTAAAAACCATACAAACACATTACATATATCATATACACATGAACATAACAAACATGCATGCAAGAAGGTGATTCTTCTTGGTTCCAGACCCTACCTAGAGTCCTGCAGAGAAATCCCTTCTAGAGTTGAGCACACCACAACAATCCTTTCAAGCTATGAGAAGTGGATGCCCTCTGGAAAACAAATCTAACCCAATCCTTCTAAATATGATCTTCCTTCCTCCTCTATAAATCTCCCAAATTTATCTCATCTTCTAATTAAATCTTTCAAAATTACCATTTCTTATCTGAGACAAACAATTCAAAATTTCTTCCAGAAAACCCCAAATCTTTTTCCAATTTTATCCTTGTTGTCCTCTTGGATAGATCCATGCACAAAGATCTATAAATTTTGAACCACATTATCTTTCTTCAATCTCTCTAGTGAGAAGTGATGCAATTGGGTTCTTACCAAAATATTAAAAACTTAGCAAGATCCAATAGTTTGTTAGAGAGATATGGCCTCCGCATCAGGACCATATTTTTCTTGCAACAATTGTTTCTCCATTTTATTAGAAAAATAAAACACTGTTATCTTCCTCCACTCTTGATGAATAACACCATTTTCAAATTGAAATACCTATTCTCCAAATTTCTCCCTCCTCCAAATATTCATATCCAACTTTATGGTTGGAGGAGTTGCTTTACGGGAAGCAACTTCTCCAACTACTATAGTTGGTTTAAAATATTAAACAACTCCTATAAGCCTAAATAAATATTTCATTATTTTAATTAACTTATTTTACTTTACCAAACCTATAAATATAATAAATATAATTAAGATTACCAAGTAACTCATATAGCCCAAACGGAAACTAACTAGCCTAACTCCTAGGTCTCGGGTTCAAAACCCCTAGGTAAGCTAGTTTCAATCTAAAAAAGAGATAATTATTTTTATTCTTTTCTTATAATACATTATTTACTATATTATCATAAGATACATTCACACATACAAAACAAACACATAACTATATAAATATATTTATATACATGTAAGTATATATGTGTGCACCCATATACACACACATATATAATAAATTAAACTATATAATATAATACATCCATATATA